>JABSTQ010004921.1:0-22293 GCA_013358835.2 Ixodes persulcatus | reverse complement strand
GGCATGTAAAATTATCTAAGAAGCGAAGATAAAGTTGACGCTGGTTTAACAGCTCGTGATTTCGGAATGCAGAGAAAGCAGAAGGAAAGCAAAACAGAGTATGTAAAAACCTTCTTTTTCGTTTGATTTTTTTTAGCGTGTTCTGAGCTCCTAATGATGAGAAAGAATTAATCGTGCTGCTACCAAGATATACGAAGCGTTCAAGCCAGCACAAGCGTACATCTGAACAGCCCCACAATTCCCCTCATTGCAAGGTCTCCTCGGACTTTCTGGAAAGGTTTATTGCTCGAGTAAATACATTATGTTTTCCCCGTTGTGACGTCAATAGCTGCTGGTGGCGCTTGAACTCCCATAGAACTAATGTACATACTGTAAAATTTGTAAAGAACGCCCACCCCTAATGAAGAGATAAATAATGAAAAACATGGGGTGGGCTATCTTCGGGGATGCAAGTGCAAAACTTCATGAAAAATTAATGATACCGTATTTACTCGCACAATGAACGCACCCCCCAAGTCGGCTCTCAAAATTTGGACTTTTTTTTTTTCCCTCGCGTAATAAACGCACCCCCAACTCGGACGTCAAAAATTTGACCCCCTCCCCCCACGCGCACGAAATGAACGCACTTTTCTATCCTGGTACAGAGAGGTCGCGAATGCGTGGGCGAACAAAACGCCTTGTAAAAGGCGTTAAAAAATAAAAGATCCAACGGAACCAAGAAAAAAAACATGGAGAGGAGCTTTTTTTTTTATTTGCAATCCACGGAACCAAGAGAAAAGAAAAAAAAAACAAAGAGGAGCTTTCTTTTTCTTGCACAGCGCAGTCTGGACTTTGGGTCGCGCGCCGCGGCGCGCAAGGAGATAAGAAAGAGAAGCGGAGAAGCCCTCGCCTAAGCAAAGCGAAACGAAACAGCTTGCGAAAGGCGGGAAAAAAAGAATCCACGGAAGCAAGAGAAAAAAAAACAAAGGAGTTTTTTTTTTTCTTTTTCTTTGCACAGCGCGGTCTGGACTTTGGGTCGCGCGCCGCGCGCAAGGAGATAAGAAAGAGAAGCCCTCAGCTTGCGAAAGGGGAAAAAAAAAGAAAAACAATCCAAGGAACCAAGAGAAAAAAAAAAAAGAAAAGCTTTTTGTTTTTTGCACAGCGCAGTTTGGTTCCGGGGTCGTGCGTCGCGCGCAAGGAGATTAGAAAGAAAAGTGGAGAAGCCCTCGCCTAAGCAAAGCGCACATAATGAAGCCATCCTGCCCTCGCCTCCTCCTCGCACTTTGGAAAGAGAAGCCAGAAGCCCTCGAAATGAACCCACTTTTCTATCCTATGCAGCGAGGTCGCGAATGCATGGGCAAACAAAACAACTTACGAAAGGCGGAAAAAACAACAAAAAAGAAAACACGGAAGCAAGAAAAAAAAAAGGAGAGGAATATTTTTTTTTTTGCGCATCGCAGTTTGGTTTTGGAGTCGCGCGCCGCGCTCAAAGAGGTAAGAAGTTACGTCGATCTTTCCGATAAAAGGTCCGTTCATTATCCGAGTAAATACGGACGCAAAAATTTTACTTCGCGTAATGAACGCCCCCCCCCCCCCCAACTTTGCATCGATTTTTCGGAAAAAAAAGTGCGTTCATTATGCGAGTAAATACGGTATATAAACAACGGGGCACCCGCTACAAACCATGTGACGCGGGAATTTGCATTTATCGCGTTTCACGATGTGATAAACACGCGGGAATTTGCTACCTGTGTCACAGAAAAGGATACTGCAGGCTATGGACGCAGCAAATTCGCATTTCACGGTGCGAAGGACCCGCAGAAATCCGCCGAAAACTCGCATCTCACGGGAACGGATACCGCAGATCGCAAACGCAGCAGATTCAAGTTTTATGGTGCAATAAACACGCGGGAACCCGCTACAAACTTGCCTGTCAAGGAAACCGATATCGCGCACACATTCACATGTCACGGGAACGAATACTGCAGATCATGGATGCAGCAGAATCGCATCTTATGATGCAACATACATGAGGAAACAACTCGTGTGTTACAGGAATCAATATTGTGCGTGCTGATCGCGGACAAAAACGTGGGAATTCCCTACAGACTCGCATGTCACGGAAACGGATACCGCAGATCGCAGACGCAGCAGGTTTTCATTTCACGATGCAATATACGTAAGTTCGACGTCTCACGATTCTCGTCGGACATCACGTGACATCCGACAGGAATTGGGGGGTGGGCGATGTTACTAGTTGTTGCATTTCACTGGATGAATTTGTTTTTTGGGGGTCGGCTGAAGATGTAGTAACTTAAGGTTCTATTCTTTCGTGCTATCAGTGTAGGGAGGAAATTTGGCCAATACAACTTAAGATCAATGTGCATCAGGCATGTTGCACAAATACACACCAGTACAATGATAGCCCGCAGCGAAACCCGCAGATATTTGAACTTACGACTACCAGAGTTTTCAGCATGAGCTGCTGCTCCACATGCTCAAGATCTGTTAGTTCCTATATGCCCACTGCCAAAAACGAATGCTGCTCATCTTGTCTTTAACTACAGTTAGTCAAGTGTTCTACTTGAAAGCAGCATTTGGAAAAATAAGATAGACAATGTTGGCTTCAGTTTTTGTCCAGAAATATTTTGGAGGAATTCGTGGGATCAAAGTTTAGCTAACGACATCTACCGTATTTACTCGCATAATGAACACACCTTTTTGCCGAAAATTTGACGCAAATTTAGGGGATGCACCTATTACTTGGGCCAATATTTTGTGCATTTACACATTGTGCATAAATGTCATTTTAGGCGCCCATCTGACAGGGGTATCACTGTGGAGTGTCTTCACTCATAAAGTCGCACCATAGCAACCATGCTCTACAAATTGCTAACCTTTCATGGGCTCTTTTGGTGTTCTCTACACCAAAGAAAAAAAAACGATGCTCAATGCAGTTTCTGGATAAGTGGCATCTCATCACGGAAAACAACGTTCCCAAGCCTAACCACTCCCACAATTTCAATATCTAAAAGTAAACCACAGACCATATTGTGTTTGTTTACATCAATGTATCCGACAAATGAAACATCTTCGAGAGCTGCACGTGCCACGCAGTCATGCTGTAGGTCAGTTCCGCAATTTCCCGCTTCCATAGCAGTCATAACATGCGTGCATGCTGCCATGCTTTACTTGACGTGGCAGGCTAGGTGGCTGGCTGGGTCAGATGCAGTTCAACGCTTGCAGAGCAAAAATGAGGTGTGTTCATTATGAAGAGGGGGCTCATTCATTACGCGAGTGTGTTCAGAGTGCAAGCAAATACAGTACTTAGCCAAAAAAATCTGCAATATCTTGTAGTGCAAATCGTCTCAATTTCCCAGGTGCAGGTTTCCGCAGTAAGCTGAACTATACTGTTAATGAGCTTGAGCTCAAGGGTTAATCAGCCCAATCCAATGTAACATCAAGATCTCACAATAACAAGGATTATATGCTTTAGAAACTTGTAATGCCACAAAGAACAAAGTGCAGTAGTACTTGCCTCCTCCAGCAAGGATCCTTGCTCAGAGTGTGAGGGTTTCCTACAACAATGAGCAGCGATTTTGCTCGAGTCACAGCGACATTGAATCTCTGTAAGAAAGAAAGGGGCTCAATAAAGACTCGGGGGGGGGGGGGGGGGGGTAAATACCATGGTTGTGCAAATATATGAATTTTCTAATGCTTGTTTCGAATGTTAAGTTATTCAATACTCGAAACTACTATTAGAAAATTGAAATATTTACACAACCCTAGTATTTGCACTTTCTGAGTTGGCACCTCTAAAGATAAATGAAATCTGATTTAATATTCCTGAGAACAGAGTTACTTTCTCATCTGTATGGGAAACACACATCACGTTTCTTCATTAGTATTTTGGTAAAGCCCCGATCAACTCTTGTGTGAAAATAAACATTGACTGACTGATCGTTTGTCAGATCTCATCTCACAATGCAGACAAAACAAGAAGTAAAAAAAGTGGATGCAGCAGTTGACCGCACCTTCCGGTTCTTAAGGAAGCCCACATCGTGCCGGAAGTCGTTTCCCAGGAGGTTGGGGTTGCTCCTGACGGTGCTGATGATGATCACTAGCCTCTCCTGGCCCTGGAACTCTTCTGTCGAACCCACAGTAATTCCGCCGTGGCCACGCTTCTCCAACAGGGTCCGAATCTTCAGAACCTGTACAGTTCCAGAAGCATTAAAGCGGTCTCCATAAACGTAATCCCGCTCGTTCTGTCCAAGCCCGTATAAAAGTAGTTTTTATGGACTTCCTTTTGCGAGTCCAAAGCATTCTGCACGTCCTCGGGAAGCGGACTTGCAGAGTGCTGGGCTACTTAGAGACTTTGAAAATCTAAATGAAACAAGCAGCTCGGTGGCTCATGATGCATGTTACACTATTTTAAAGGAATATTATTGCACGGTGAATGTACCGTAATTACCCGATTCTAACGCGCACCTTTTTTCCGGAAAAATAGGCCAAAAAATCGCAAGCGCGTTAGAATCGGATACGAAACCGAAACTGTCAAAACAGCGGAAATTTCGTTCCACCCATTGCCATCGCCATCTCAAGATGGCGCCGAAGCTTTTTGCCATCTTTCTTTCGTGCTTTTAGCTGCTTTTAGCAACCATTTTGTTCCTTCTGCGTTCACGCAAGTCGTCCTACTTGCGCGCTTACTTGCGCGCAATGATCGCGTCCGTGAAATATCGCGTTCGTGTGCTGTACAACGAGTGGCTGACGAGCGGCTCCCACTCGTTCACGACGAGCGGTCGGCTGAAGCGTGCGCCTCTCGAGACGCTCGCGGGATGGGCGCGCGAGGCGTGGGCCACGATCCCTTCGGCCATGGTTGAACGCTCGTTTAAGAAGTGTGGCATAGCGAACGCGCTTGACGGCACCGAGGACGACATGTTGTGGTCAGCGGAGAGCGACAAAGAGCTCTCGGAGAGCGACGAGGAGTGAGATGAGTGACTACTTCGGTAAATAAATCGCCCGTTTCTCTCGCATTCGTTGTTCTTGGTCACGAAGTTCCGTGCGCGTTACAATCGGAGGTGAAAGTTTTTCTGGTTTGTTGGCCTGGAAAAACGGGTGCGCGTTAGAATCGGGGGCGCGTTAGAATCGGGTAATTACGGTATGTTTCTGATTTAAAAGTTTTAAAAACCCAAGGATACGGAAGGACGGACCTGGACCCAGAAAAATGAGCCGAAATCGCTGCTGCTGCTATGCTGGTTTTCGAAGAAATGCGTTAGCATTTCGTGCAGCAGTTATATATATATGTTTATAACAGCCTGGTGAATTCAGGCTCCCAGCACTTTTCCGCAGGATGAACAGTCCTGAAACGCCTCTTCTCCCTGGTGCAAGCAGATCAGTTCACTTAGCGTGTGTATGAAGGACGTGCGTGCAACGTGCGTAAAACGACAGCCATTTCGTTGTACATACTTTTTCACCACAAACATGCGTTTAACCTTGCGGCAGATAGATCCTGCACATGAGCGGCCTGTGCAACGTGAAGTATGCCACATATGCCGCTGTTTGAATGTTATGTACGTGGCGACCGAAGATCAAATCTATATAGTAGTGGTGCCGTTGCACGACGTGGCTTCGTTAGTGTCCGTGCCAAGACCGCATGTGCCTTAGCAGCCACTGGTTGTGTCCGCTTCCAACATTAACGTTGAAGCCCCCGATCATGATGAGTGGCATCGTGCGGTGTCCTCCATTGGTTGGGCTGACACCCATGTGTTGGGTCAAAGAAGGGAACCGCAGCCTGCGTATCCACAGGTCTCAGAAGCCGGCGGCAGGAGCTTCCGAGGGCGTCCAAAGCGCGCACCCACACCTCCACCGCCATCTGTCGGCACTGGCAGAAGGTGTTTCCTAGCCAGTTGCCACAACCAGTGCAGCTGTGGCACCATCACGTGGCGACGTTGCAAACTTTGCTTAGTCCAAACTAGTACCAAAGTCAGCGCATGTACCGGGGCACTAAGGCTACCGCATTAAAAGAATTTGAGAAACTGGGAATGTTCCTACACTTGAAAATCGCTGCGTACAACCAACACCTCCTAGACAGCGAGGCCGTAAGGCCGAATTTTCAGCGCCACCTAAAGGAGGCCAAAGCGGAGCAGAAGTTGAACATGAGCGCCGAGCCGTCATTCGGCTGGGAGTCTTATTCTCGCTCATTAAATGTGGGTCTTAGCGAAACGCTGCCATGGCATCCTTGTCCAATCTGCGCTGCGTGTAAACCTTCTTCAGGCGATGCCGAAAATTCGGCATTATGGCCTCGACATATGGGAGGTGTTCGTACGACTCCCTGCTTTCCTACCTGCTTTCGGTAAGGCGATATGATGCCGACGTCCTCTTCCCTGATGTGCACGCCCAAGCCGCTCTTGCCCTGGAGCAGGGTGGTAGCATAGTCGACGACCACCTTGGCCTCCTCCGGGTTGTAGTAGGACGGATTGGACGATTCCCTCAGGTCCCTCCCGCAGACGCCGTGGAACAGCAGCGGGACCCCCTTGCGGGGGAGGCCCTCCCACTGAAGCATACAGCTGGCGATGCGATCGTCCGCATACACCTGCACACCAAGCGGACGACATCCTTGTGGCTGGACGGCAACACTGCACGTTATGGGGACCGTGGTTCCGATTGCTGGTCGTTGCACTCGCGTTAGCTCGCCGCCGCAACCGCGAGTGGGTGCCAGCGAGAGGACAGCGCCGTACACCGACCGAAAGGCCCTCCCTCTCCTACGACGAGTGGATATCCTCGGGCCCTCGAACGATACGAGCGCGCAACTTCGCTCCTATTGGCCACTTAGACCCGATATCCCAGCAAAAGAAGCGGGAACGGCAGGAAATGCGCTCTTAAGTTTGGGGCTCCTGACGTGGCAGCTTGGGCTCGTCGTGCAAGAAGCACATGAGGAGAACGTTCTGGGGGAATGCGACCTGGTACTTGGTGAGCGGACACCCCGTGTTTAGAGTCCCTCGTGTTGACCGCCGTACGATTTCGACTTCGACGGCGTTTTTGGTAGAATACTCTGTATACACTGTTGTTGGTATAATAAACTTTACTGTTATCAATGTGTCTGCATTTGATTTGCACTCCCAGAGCATAGCAAGTGCCGCGATGACTAACTCGCTTCCACAGTTGAGCGTCATGGTACGAAGTTGGGACTCCCGAAGCATAAGACCAACATTAAAATCCCGCAACGTCGTGCGCACCTTGGTAGCTTGTCTGGGACATTGCAGAAAGAAAAAAAAAAAAACCTCCTAACAAACTCCTACAACCAATCTAAAAAAAAAAAAAGATTTCTTTAGCAGTTGCGAGATTTGTTTAACCGTTTTTGGAACATTCTCCTATTTTATTGGACAATTATGGTATTCTTTTTCTGCACAATGTCCCCACAATTCCACGACTAGATTGTCCCCTTACAAATACTGTAAATAACAACCATAATATCCTGAACGAAAGCACACCTTTTCGCAAGAGATAATTGGGAAAAAAAAGTCGGGTGGGCAAATCTACGAGATTATTTCCTTAAACCACGAAAAATAATGATAAAAATACATTTGAAAGCAATGAATATGTCTATTCGTCGCTGCTGAAGCTCTTCAACGACACATCGCTGTCAATGTCGAATATCAGCTCCAGCGCCTCGCCAGCGAGGCCCTCCTGAATGCAGGGTCCCGCCGCAACCCTACCGTCTAGCGACGCCAGTCTGTCGTTCAAATGTCCGTCTTCGGAGCCATCCAGACTGGTGGACTCCCCACACCGTTTAAAAGACAACTTGACAGTGTCTTCAGAAATGGAGGCCCATGCCTCCAAGACAAACTGCACGAATGACTTCATCCAATACACAACAGCCAGTCGTAGAATTAATGTGCAACCCCTGGGTATTAAAATGTCGGTGTCCTTGGCTTCGAGCGCATCCCAGGCTGCATCTGTACGGTGAATTGGTGCCTGATCCAGGATCAGTAGGTGCCTCACATCGTCCGCGTCAGACCCCCCCTGCTCTCCTGACCCAATCCAGGACGGTAGAGGTCATCCAGCCATTTTTCTAATGGCTAACTCGCACATTTGCTACAAGTACAAACAGTATACAGTAAATTCTCGCTTGAGCAAACATTGGTTTAACAAATATTTCAGAATAACGAACTTTAAAAAAATCCTCGGCAGTTTTCCTATGCATTCTATGCAAAAATGTTTCAGTTAAATGAATTAAAGAATTTCGGAATAGCGAAAATTTCACTTCAACGAATTTGATCGGTGGATCCAGGATTATTTTTGTAATCAGTTCAACGAAGTTTTGTGCTCTGCAGTGCTGGCGTAGCCAAAACAAACCACGTAGTGTGTCTGTTTTCTCTTTGTCATCGGTTCCATTCGCCCATCTTAGTTTTGGGTAACAACGGCAGGACGGCAGTTTGTGCGCCCACTTTCGTAATGAATACGACGAAACGGAAGCAGTTGTCTCCATCAGACAAGCTCAAAATCCTTCAGCGTCTGGACAACGGTCAAAGGCAAGTGGACGTTGCAAAGGACTATGGGATTCCACCGTCCACGTTGTCAACGATAGTGAAGCAAAAGTCGAAGCTTGAAGGAGAAACTGAATTCAATCCCAACAGGAAACGACTTTGCACGGGATATTTCAAGCCAGTGGACGATGCCACTGCAGCATGGCTTCGTCACAGCAACAAGCTGTGCCAGTGGAAAAAACATAGACTCTCTGGACAGCTTTGTTATTTCAGGCGCATTAAGAGCACTGCTGCAAATGAAAATTATATTTTTTTTTCAAGATGAGAAAGGCAGCAACGTAACTGTTGTGCACTTTGTATATATCGATGAACCTGACTCCATAAATTGCCTTGCACACTTTTGACTCGATGTATGCTGTGCCCTATGCTGTTCCATATTTTAGTGAATATATTCAGTTTAGTGAACTTTCAGTTAAGTAAACTATTTCCTTAAGGTAAACTATTTCCTTGAGTCCCTTGAAGTTCGCTCAATTGAGAGTTTGCTGTAGCGTGAATTGATGGTGAGAACAAATTGCAGAAAAAAACTTGCATATCGTACAAGCAAGGATAAGATAAAGACCCCGAGATTGCATGGACAGGGCTAAACAATTTTTGAGTCTCCCGATGGCTTGCACCCAAGTAAAATTTAAGACGTCTATCTATTTATACGAATTGCGATCCAGGACATGAAAATTTATCCTTGCAACCGGGTGCGAAATATCTCGAGGAATTTGCAAAAAGGGGAATTACAAAAAGTGCTTTAATAAAAACAAACGGCTGCGCCCTCTGTTAGAAGTGAGGCATACACAACTGTATGGGATGCGGCTATTTGACAAAAGATGGCGCCACTATCAGACTATTTTTCCTTTTCGTGAGGGCGGGGTTGGTTTATGTTTAAACTTATCTCTGTTCGCTTCTCCTTCAAAGGGCGAGTAAATACAACGTACCTGGAATCTTTAGCGCAAATAGCGCTCTTGGGGGGTATCCGGTCGGTTGAAAGCTGTAAGATTTATCCTGCCTGTCGTAACACACAAAGCCACCGTCAGACCTCGCAGTGCCCAACCGGTGCTGGCAATTCGGATGCTTGCCTCTCCGACGGCGTTGTTTGTTCTTGTGGCAAGCAATCCATTTGCGCCATGGTCTGGTTCATGTTCGCCACGCTGCGGTCTGAATAGTCATGCTCCAGGTGAAGAGTTACGATGGCCTTCCTGAACACCGCAATCGCTTCGGCATAGTCCGCCAGCAGCTTCTGGCTTTCATTGGTCCCAAAACGCATTGACACATTAAAGCGCTTTTAGAGCGCAGCTCTTAGGCACCCGTTTCCGGCTTGAGCGGCGTCGCCGTCGGCATCGGCGTAACCGCGCGGTGCATCATGGGTAAATTTCCCCGCTAAATTTAGCGGAAAATTTTCCCCGCTAAATTTAGCGGAAAATTTTTCCCGCTAAATCTAGCGGAAAATTTTCCCCGCTAAATCTAGCGGAAAATTTTCCCTGCTAAATCTAGCGTAAAATTTTCCCCGCTAAATCTAGCGGAAAATTTTCCCCGCTAAATCTAGCGGAAAATTTTTCCCACTAAATTTAGCGGAAAATTTTCCCCGCTAAATTTAGCGGAAAATTTTCCCCACTAAATTTAGTGGAAAATTTTCTCCGCCCCCGCCCCGCCCCGCCCCCCCCGCCCCCCCCCCCCCCCCCCTCCGAGGTCACGTGAGCCCCAAGCCACGTGACCCTCCCCCCCCGTGCCTTCCCCTCCTCCTCAAGAGCTGCGCTCTAATTTGGCGTTACAGGGAGTTGTAAACGGCTTTCATTTTTTTCCAGTTCTCGATATGTGACATGATCCTTGAAAGTTACCACGGCCCATCTGTGGCGCCAGCTGTCATGCTTGTTCTTGAAGGAGTCAATTGCTGATGGCTCGACCGGCTGCTCCCCATCTCACTCTCCAAAAGGTCCATCAGTGCGTCGTCGACTTCTTCGCTAGAAACGGGTTGTCTGCTACACACAGATCTTTTTAGCTCGGTCTTCCCATGGCACTGCTGCAGGAACAATGGGTACTTGGTGATCCATTCTCTTACATGCTTCCTATCCACCTAGAACTGGCGGGCAGTCTTGCTCAAAATGGTTCCGTTCTTCCGGAGCCACTCTTTGACTTCTAAATTCTTCGCGATGGTGTAGCTGGACCTCATCCAAAGCTTTCTTGAAATATCGTCTTCCCCTTTCGCTGACAAATACACGAATGAGATGCAGGGCCAGGTTGGTTTGTAATAAGTTTCTTACTGAATATCACTTCCGACGATCTTGCGTGGGACGTAGAATGATTGACCTTGGTACGTTTTTCGGGTTTTGCCTCCCTAGCATGTCCGCTTTTCTTTGTGAAGGGAATCGGAGACTTCCAAAAAGAAAGATCTGCCCAAGTGTCCCCAGTTCTTTGGAATTGCTATTTTTGGAGGGTGGGCGAAACATCAGGATTTTCTTTGACATAGATATTTTAACATAAAAAAAGGCTGGGTCAAAGTTCGAGGGTGGGCGTACGTTCAGGATATTATGGTATCTTCGTGGACTCAATATTTCACAAATTTCGCAAAGTGTGGAATTTGGAAATCTTTTGCATGAACAAAATTTTTCGATTCAAAGTAATATGCTATGCATTTGTTGCCATGATGTGATACATTTCATGTGACCATAATTTTGCGATATTGTTCGTGTTGCGAAATTCACGAAAATTAAGTCCTTTAGAGTAAAGCACCCAAACCTGAAGCTCTTCCTCATAGAACATGTTGTTGGGTATCTCCAAAATGTCAGCGTGGCTCCTGAAGTTCTTGAGCAGCTTGGTGAGCATCTGCGGGTTGTAGTGGCCGTTCTCCAGCCGCTGGTAGGGAGGCAGTTCCATCAGACGTTCCAAAAGAGAGACACCTGCACAAAAACGTCTTTTGTAACGCAGCAGATTTGTTAGTCTGAAACCGGGCACAGGGATACCGCATACATAAATCGAAACAAGATTTTAAAAAAATGGGGCACTTTCGTTTGTTCGGCAGACGAGTTCTTCCACTTTTATCTAAATTCTGGTTAAAATTCATAAAGGGCACTACGGGCTAGGAAATGTCATCGTTGTAAAACACAACCTCAAAGCCAAAAGTAACTGACGGAATGCACCCGTGACATCGATTCCTCCACGCGCAGCACTTGCGTCGCACTGATCACGCCACCTGCAACGCGGACAAACGGGTTGCGGAGCAGATGCAGGACGGAGAGATCCGTGTCACGGATGCATTTCGCCATTAGCTTCAGTTAGTCGTGTGCAAGTATGAACTTTCTTGCACCCTAGCACCCACTACAAATTTTTAAATCAAAATTTCACTTCAGAATCACTGTAATCAGGAAGAGCATTCCAACTACATTACCGTAAAACCCCGCGTATAATACAAGACAATTTGAGGACCGCGAAAAAAAAAAAAGTTTTACCCGCGTATAATACGAAACAAATATAACAACAACAAAAAAATTCCGCGTAAAGTATGACCCAGGAAGTCTTAAAAAAAATGTTTATTTGCGTCATAATTGAACCTTAATCACTGTCATCACGTCCATCAGACTCCTTGTCCAACGCCTCCTCCCAAAGGCAGTAGTCTTCAGTGCCGTCGAATGCATTTGCAATCCCGCACTTCTTCAAAGTCGAGCGACGATCGTGCGCCGACACAGTGAAAACCCGGCACGGCGCATAAAGCGAGTAACCCAATGTCGGCTCGCCAAAGTTCTCATGCAGCAGCTCGATGTTTACGGCGAGGTGGCATTTAAGTTGCTCCTTTACAAAGTTATGGCGAGGTGCCGTTCACGTTGCTCTTTTACAAAGTCGCCGAGACTTGCCTCGACGTCGGCGAACACGCCATTCTTTGGGATCCTAAAGCTTCTCGTTCCGTTGCACGCGAACAGAGCTTGCTTTTGTCGTCTCCATTTACGGATGCTGCCCTCATTTACGGCGAATTGTCGTCCGGCAGCACTGGTGTCGATGTCTTCCGCAACCAAAAGGACTTTTCCTTTGAAGGCGGCCAATCATTGTTTTCGCGCCGACGCCATTGCCGAGCCTGACTGTGGTTAGATGGTGGTGCCTCGGACATTGTGATTTTATTGATGATGGTAGTTGTTTTGAGCGCCATATTGCTTCAAAACCGATACTACATCAAACAGCGTTAGATCGCGCCTCATCGAAGCTAAAAAAATTGTTGGGACCCGCGTACAATACGAGCCGCAAATTTTACATGGCAAAATATGAAAAAAAAAACTCGTATAATATGCGGGTTTCTACGGTATATCCAAAAAAAAATTTATATTGAAAAATAATCTTAGTTAGTTGGCTATTCAATTAACCAACATTGCATATTTTTTAGTGGACCTCAGGGTCCCCAACATAGCCCGACAACTAAAAATTCTTAACACACTTTTTTTCTTTCTTTTTTTTAGTACACTTTATATAAGTTTTACCCTTGGTTGCATAGCTTCTTCTCATACTAGAGACATTGAGTTAAACTTTAGTTTTTGTGATTACCCTCAAGCTAGAAAATCCCACTTAGAGTTTCCCCTCCCCCAACCATACGACCCCACACTAGCAAAAGAATAACAAGACCAGATGTAAAATAAAATGGCGAGGCAAAAATTGTCCATATGCTACCGAAGATAATCGCAGCTAAGGCAACAGCACAGAGTTTGACTAGTGGGCCAATGCCCAACCTAGGGCCATAAAATAAGCTATGATTCCGAGTAACGACGCTTCAGCCATGGATGGATAATAATGGCTGTACCCTTTATAACGGGCGGTGGCTTGTGCCACCTAGCCTGCTGCGTAAAATCATGGTTGCCAGTTATCTGAAGCTCTATCTGAATTCGCGAGAAATGCTCTTCCCTCCTTTAGGAATGTTTAAACGGTTCGCGACAAAGCAAAACCATATCTCCTGAGCTTCCTGCAACCGTATCTAAAGCTCAGAAAATCAGATTTTTAAACCGTAACTATGAGGTGCGATCAAAACAAAAATTGCACGGATGATCACGTGACGCGATGCAAATGGACAGCATCAGCTGGTGCCTACGTGACGGCAACGTTCTCTATCAGGGGCATGTTTACGCCGTAGAGAAGCCTCTGCTTGCTCCGGCATATGCTTCGGCTGCCCCATGCTTCTGCAGAAGGCTTAGAGCACTGAGCGAACATCAAATGCTCGCCTATGAGATCAAATTGAGGCAGACCCTCTGGCACGGGTGGTTATGCAAACTCGTAGTGTATTGCGAGATTCAGAATCTTGCCAGCACAAACACTGCGTAGGCCCGTAGCACACACCTCGAAGGCAGTCGGCTCTCTCTGAATACGACGACTGAAGGACCTTGTGGCAAGCCACTGGAAAAGTCACCAGGTCTCCCCTAGACCACAATAGATCACACACAGAACACAGCAAATGTGTTCTATCCTGACAGCCAGCCGAACCGACCGAGCGGGCGACCGAAACGCGAGAAAGAGCAAGTGGCGCCCTCTCCCGCAAGTGGCGCCCTCTCCCGGCACTGAAGCCAACTGGCCAACTGCGACGAGCGCTTGCACGCCCGTGCATCCCCTGTTCGTCGTCGGCAACATGAGCCTTGCCCACTACAACAAGCTGGGCGAGGCTTGTTGTACTGGTTGGAATGCTCGTCCTGATTACAGAAATTCTGAAGTGAAATTTTGATTTAAAAAATTTTACAGCTGACACCAAAACATTTCTGAGACTGGTGGCATAGCAAAAGATGACAGCATGGTGATGTGCATGCAGCAACCGAAGGCAGTGTGACCTTCGTGTGTGACCTTCGTGCCTTATTATGCCAAAGGGCGTCGTTCTGTGAACAGTGCGAGTTTCTGTGACCACGTGCACGACAGGCACAATGGCAAGGTACAGATTCGCCTGGCGTTGCACCAGACTCGAGGAGGAGGAGAAAAAAAGGAGGGAGAGGAGGATTGGAGAGGAGGAAAGAAGGAAGGAGAGGAGAAATAGAGAGAGAGAGAGAGAGAGAAGAGAACTGGATGAGGAGGAAACTGGGAAAAGGCCCCCCGGAAAGTTTGTTGAAAAAAAAAAAAGAAAAGAGGCATGCGGTTGGGGACGTTTCCCGCCGATTTGTTGTGGGTACTTTGTTGTGGGGAAGCGGACGATTTGAAATGCGATTTCTTCTTTTCTCGTGCTTAGAGAGTTCCAGCCGATTTACAAACTTTGTTTCTGAATGTACAGATAGTTAGTGGGGTTAATATTTTTAATACCCTCGGCTCAGCGCACCATGGCGATTTGTAAGCGGAATTGGAACAGCCCCATTCAACCAAGTTTGGGAAACAAATTTTTACCCAGGATTGACCCAGTGCCGAAAATAACTACAAGTTACGTTGTAAAATAAAATAACAAAACAACTCATGTTCAAAATGCTAAGAAAGCAGCTATGCGAAATCAGAACCATTAGTCAAGTAGGTTCTTGAAAACCCGAAAAATAGGCCCAATGTGAAGAGCGCACGCTTATTGCTCCTGATTTTGTTTTTTACAACAAACTTTCCGGGGGGCCCTTTCCCAGTTTCCTCCTCACCCCTACTCTTCCTCCTCTCTCTATTCCTCCTCTCCTTCCTTCTTTCCCCCTCTCCAATCCTCCTCTCCCTCCTTCTTTTATCCTCCTCCTCGAGCCTGGTGCGACGCCAGACGAATCCGTACCCAATGGCAATTTCACCATAGACTGCAAACTAGAGCGAGAACGAACACCAAAGCTGCATCAAACTCAGTAAATTTAAGACAGAGCCCTTTGAAATGATTCATCAGCCTTATGTCAAAAAGCAGTGAATAGTGCAAAGTGTTTTGAGTGGCACTTGCACTTCAAGAATGGTAAAACATCGCTGAAAGACGAAGAGAGGTAGGGCAACCTTCCCCAACCTCTCTTTGTCTTCCAATGATGTTCTGCCATTCTTGAAGCTTGAGTGCCACTCAAAACACTTCGCACAATTCACTGCTTTTTACCATAAGGCTGCTGAATTGTTTTAAGGTCTCTGTTTTAGATTTGCCAAGTTTGAGGCAGAATTTATGTTCTCTCTCGCTCTGGCTTGCAGTCTATTGTGAAATCGCCATTTTGCTTGTGTGTGTACAGTCGCCGACCAATTATTCGGACTTCGCGGGGACCGAAAAAACGTCCGAATAATAGAGCAGTCCGAAAAATCGGCAGATTGAAAAACTTGCCTTTATTACTTCCAAGTGGGCTTAAAAAAGCCGTAAATGGTGCCTCGTTCCAGGTTACACCTCCGTTTCCGTTCGGCAACTTTCTGTTAGCTTGAGAATCGCTGCCTTCTTTTCTAGCCTTATGGTCGAGTACTTTCTGCGTTTCTTAACGACACATCGCGGTGGCAGAACAACAGATGGGGCAATGACGTCCAAGCCAGAGTTGTCCGAGCAAGATCAGAGGCGAAAATCCACGAGCGCAAAATGGCGACTGGCGACGCGAAGGAACGGCACACAAAGCAAAACGATAATGATGATGATGATGACGTGCAGCTAAATGGAAAAAAAGGCAAGCACCTAGCGGTAAAACTCAAGCGACTCAAGAGTACTCAAGTAGCGCTGCCAAGCCCAGCCAATCCATTTGCAGCCAACAACATATAATTCAAAATGGCCGCTTCTCGATGGTGTTTTCCGCCGATCGCTCGCGACGATTTTGTCCGAATAATCTAACTTTCGGACTTCAAGCTGTCCGAAACATTGGTCGTGAATATACACTATTTCTATGGGGTAAGTCACGGTTCCGCCTTTAGGTCCGAAATATCGAACAAGTCCGAATTATCGGAGTCCGAAAAATCGGTCGGCGACTGTAGTCACAAAAACTTGAGTAGCACAACTCCATATGTTCAAGGAACGACGCCAAAAGGCGTTGTTCCTGAACATCTTGAGCTGTGCTACGCAAGTCGACGCAGGAAGGTGCCTGCATTCGACTACTGCACGAGCATCTTCATGCTGCACTCTCTTTTCATGCCATGAAATCAGTCTCTGAACCTTCGATCGCACCTCATATACCGTATTTACTCGCAGAATGAACGCACTTTTTTCCCCGAAAAATCGATGCAAAGTTAGGGGGGACGTTCATTACGCGAAGTAAAATTTTTGCGTCAGTGTTTACTCCCATAATGAACGGTACTTTTATCCCGAAAAATCAACTTAACTTCTTATCTTTTTGCGCGCGGCGCCGCGCAACTCCAAAACCAAACTGCGATGCGCAAAAAGAAAAAAGAAAAATGCTTCTCTCCATGTTTTTTTTTCTTGCTTCCGTGTTTTCTCCCTCCCTCCCTCCCCTCCCTCCCTCCCTCCCTCTCCCTCCTCTCTCCCCCCCCCCCCCCCCCCCCCCCCCCGCCTTCCCCAAGTTGTTTTGTTTGCCCACGTTGCCCATGCATTCGCGACCTCGGTGTACCAGGATAGAAAAGTGTGTTCATTTCGAGGGCTTCTCGCTTCTCTTTCCAATGTGTGAGGAGGAGGCGAGGGCAGGATGCCTTCATTATGTGCGCTTTGCTTAGGCAAGGGCTTCTCCGTTTTTCTTTTTCTTTCTATCTCCTTGCGGGCGACGCGCAACCCCGAAACCAAACTGCCCTGTGCAAAAAAAAAAAAGAAAAGAAAAAAAAGATCCTCCTTATGTTTTTTTTTTTTTTTCTCCTGGTTCTGTGGATTTTTTTTTTTTTGCCGCCTTTCGCAAGTTGTTTTGTTTCGCTTTGCTTAGGCGAGGGCTTCTCGGCTTCTCTTTCTTATCTTTTTGCGCGCGGAGCGCGACCCAAAGTCCAGACTGCGCTGTGCAAGAAGAAAAAAAAAAGCTCCTCCATATTTTTTTTTCTTGCTTCCGTTGGATCTTTTTTTATTTTTTAACGCCTTTTGCAATGCGTTTTGTTGGCCGACTCTGCCCATGCATTCGTGACCTCGCTGCACCAGGATAAAAAAGTGCCTTCATTTCGCGCGCGTGGGGGGGAGGGGGTCAAAATTTTGACGCCCGAGTTGGGGGTGCGTTTAATACGCGAGGGAAAAAAAAGTCGAAATTTTGAGAGCCGACTTGGGGGGTGCGTTCATTAGGAGAGTGCGTTCATTGTGCGAGTAAATACGGTAGTCTAATTGCGCCCACTGCGCGCTATAGTCGGTCACAGGCTAAGACTTCAGGGGGAACTCCTCCTAACTCTCTCCACTTTAGCCGAGTGAACGATGAAGAGGAGGACACCTCCTCTCCAGCATTTGATCTGCTAAAGTGGAAAGAGGTGGGGAGAGTTTCCCCTGAACTTTTAACCTGTCACCAACCATAGGCACCAAAATGACGGCATCCACAAAATAACCGGGGAATGGAGTGAAGACAGTGCTATGGGTTCTCAAACTGGGCTTCTAGGAACCCAGGAGTTCCCAGATATCCGTAGGCTCCAAAATTTACTTGGCCCATTAGGAAAATGTTTTCCAGTTATTTTAAATACCTTGCAGGTCTTCTTGTAAAGGACATTGCGTAAGAGGGGGGGGGGGGGGGGGTTGGGAGAGGAAGAGAAGAAATACAACATTTTGAGATGTAATAAATAAGAACTGCACATAATGTATAACACACACAAAATCAAAATGCATCATCAGGAGAAATACAACGTTTTGAATAAAATATGGCAAATAAGTGCAACAACAGCACATCAAAGCATAACAAACACAAAAACCAAATACACAAGAAGAAAAAAAAAGAGCAGTCACGTAATATTTTAATGGTTGGCAACGACAGCACGAAAGCGTTCAGGATTGGTCTCGGTGACGATGCCATTAGGATGCGCATTCCACCATACTACTGCTCTAGGAAAAAAGTAATCAAAGTATGATAAAGAGTGGCAGGTGTAGCGGTGAATTTTGCAAAAGTGATTTAGACGAGGTGTAACCAATGATGTCTAGGTTAGGAGACCTAGGCGGAGATGAGGTGAGTAATAAAAGCGGAGGCACACGGAACAAAGTTTGCGTCTTAAAGTCAGTTCTAGAAGATTGGTTTTTTGTTTTAAAATGGTGGTGCGTAAAGACTATTTTAGCAGACCTGAGCCTCTCATTCATGCCACAAGCCAAACACTCCTCAGTGTGTACATTATTGTTTACAAGGTCTCTAGGCTCCTGCACTGCTTTACCGTTTCAACGCCGAGACCCGAAAGGGCCCGTTGGCCGGCAGTCCGTAGAGGAAGGCATTTCTCGAGATTTATAAGTCCAATAACCCCTGTTCTAAGCTTTAGCCCGACCCACGTTTGAACGGCAACGCAAGTCCGAGCCAAATCCGCAAGCCGCGCCGAGAGTCTGAAAGAAGCCGACCGAGAGTGGAGAGCCCTACCGAAGCCGTAGGAGCGTGCCAGCTTGCTCCGGATGACAGGCCCCAGCTGGAGAGGGTCCCCCGCAAGGACCAGGTGTCCGCCCGTGCCCCTCTGGCTGGGCTCCCAGGGGGACATGAGCCCCACCACGGGGATCAGACACTCTGGCTCCAGCGAGTGACCCGCCTCGTCTACAAACACGTGCGTGAAGTGGTTCAGCGGCATCTTGGCAGACACCAACCTGCGAGCGTCATGCATGCAGAAATGTAAATGCTTGGCAAAAATAACTTGCAAGACCTGCAAAAAATATCTCACTTAAGATTGTGCGAAAATTCAAACTTTTCCGATAGCAGTTTTGAAAAAAAAATATGCTATTGGATATTCGTTTCGTGATAAACCGCAGTATTCTTACTTTTTGAAGCGTTGATCGCGGCGGGTCAGCCCCGTCGAGTGCGCTTCTTGCCAAGCACCGGTGTACTGCGAGGAAGCAACATCCCCGAGCTCGCTTCTGCAGGGTGTTACTTCTCTGCGGTGCACCAGCGCTCGGTAAGAAGCACCCTTAATAGGGTTGACCCGCAGCGATCGCCACTTCGAAAAGTACAAATACGACAGTCGCTTGCTTACGAGAAAAGCTTTTCACAGTTTCAATGCGTGCCTGGTGTATTAAAAAAAAAAAAAAATTAAAACTTCAGGAATGTTGACATCTACATTATAGTACAATTTTCAAAATTAAACTGTGTCTATTCTGTTTGGTAGAGATGCCCTGACAACCTATATTAATAATTTGTGTTTTTTGTGTTTTTTTTTAAATCTGAGATAGAGGGAAAGATATTGGCATATAGCAAAATTTATAAATCCCTTCGATTAGGTATGGCTGGGCATCTCCATAGGTTTAATTTTGCATCATTTTACTTACAACCCCAATGTAGACATTGGACTTCCTGAGGCCACAGTCCATAAATATAGTTAGATTAAAATTAACATAACTTAGAAATGGACAAGTGGAAACTTGGGAGGATCATTCACGAGTTCAGCTGGGTTTTCATTAAATTATGAAAGGCTGGGAGACACTATTCGATATTCGATTAGAAAATATTTGGTCAAAACCACCATTTGCTTCGAATTCCCTTCAAACTCACAACTCACTAATCATACATCCTACTTTCTCTTTTTTGTTTTCTTTGTGGCAGGGGAATTGAGAGAAGACTTCCCCAATTTTTAGGAACATTTTCTCCTATAATGTAACTTAGCAGTTTTAAAGCGATGGCTTTACGGGCAACACTTTGTAGAGATTTCGACTTTGTCTCCAGTCATCGTCATGCATGCAAGAAATTAAAAAACCTCTTTTCTCTCCCCTCTTGCCGCAAACAGAGGAAAGTCGGGACTTCCCTCTTCCCGTCCGCCGTGCCGCACGAAGAGAGCGAAAAGGGCAGCCCTGGCGTCCCGCCAAGAATTGCGCAACGAAGGGAGAATTATTGCGTCGTCTGCTTGAAAGGCTCGTTCTCAAACATTCCTCACATTGTGCGAAATCCCACTTTGGGAGTATCCTGTGTTACTACGCGGAATGTTGGATGGTTTTAGAAACTTCCACCACACTTACTCACTTACTTCACGAATCTCTGGTAGAAGTCGTCAGTGGCACCTACGACGCCAACCACGACAGCTATGAGAATTAATTATACCTCCGTCCTCGGTACGTGATGGCACCATTCCACCCGTATTGCGCGACCATTGTGGGCAAAGAATACAACTTACTGTTTCGGTCTACATTTAGAAAGACAATAGCATAAGTTTATAAAAAATCATTTGCAAACTGTATTAAATTTTTTTTTTTTTTTCATTGAGTTATTATATGCAGGAGTAACACAACAAATGATAAGTTCAGTCTCAGCCTTCCAGGCAGGCAAAGCCGTGCCTGGCGTCATCACGTCTCCCCTTCGTATTATTTTCTTTTTCTTGCTGTTGTTTTCAAATTTTTTGCAGCCGGCAAAGTCTGCTCGAAGCGTCTTGAAGTCCACACTCCTGCCTCTTCTGTTTTCTTTCTTTTTCTTTGTTTCTTGTTTTATTCATATTTTTACAGCTGCATTGTATAGCTGGCAGAGCTCACAACACAGATGCTTGGTAGCTGGCCAACTAGGCCAACTATCATGGGCCACAGCAGACTTTACTTTGCAAGGCTAAACCAGAGTTGACTTCAGCAAGAACGCAATTTTGCATTAATAATGGCCACGGTGCCAGCGTCATTTCTTGCGTTGGTGTATATGATGCATTCACGTATACACTAACGCACAGCCCCGACGTTGCGTTGCTGCAGTGGCGATGTCGTTGGCATGGTGCATGCACAGACGCTAGTAGTTCAGGGGTGGAACTCATGAAATGTACTTGGGAGCAGCCACGGGAGCAGCTGAAACTGCTGTTTTGGAGCAGGCTGGGAGCAGCTAAAACTACATTCTGGACCAGGCTAGGAGCAGCTCAAATCAGTTTTCAGTGCACTTCAGCTTCTGTCTTAGACGAGCACGGCAGCAATTTCAATTGTGCTTAGCAGCACAGATGAGCATGAGTGGTTAGGAACCTATGTAGATGGGATAACAGTGTAACAGGTGCAAAAACTTGGCCCAAAAAGCAAGTACCATATGTTTCTGAAGATAGTGTCCTTGATATTTTCTGAGTGTCTTTCAGCTGCTCAAAATGCAAACGCGGCACTGTTTATAGCACGACGCACACATGCTCGACATAGTAATTATATGTGCGAACGACGTGACGTCCGTAAGCAATGGACGTGCAGTTCCGCGGAGGAACAGGGCCACAAATTTTGAGTTTATCCTTTTGTACAACTCAATATCGAAGCATCAGACTGCGATTAACGGAGTTATCATATTCGAAGCGATGAGCCAGAGCAAGATTAAAGTACGCCGAGCAGATCTACCCCTCGCGTGAGAGCTGCTGGCCGGCAAGGATTCGGATCGCACAGCGTTTCAGTTCAATGAAATCACGATTTATCTTGCAGGAATGCGGTTTAACTTCTAACGATGAAGCACTAAAAGGAATATTTCGCTAATGTGCTTTCAACTGGCTGACGTCCGGAACCCGGGCCGCAGACCCTCAGGCTGACCTCACCTCGGCCGACTTGCTTAACCACTTATGGTTGAACAATAACAATGCATTCGCAGGTGATCTAGCGCAACCCGACCCCCGAATTTTTTCGCGTGCTTCCGACTCGGGATACACAGGAAAAATAAACGGAACAAAAAATTGCGAAGCCGACCAAGCTAAACGCGCTCATTGTTGCCAATCGAGGCGATAAAACCGAAACCTAGACAAAAAAAAAATATTTTGGCGCACATTGTGCGATTTGGAGCACAATGGCGCGAAGTCTTGGCTGTGGCGCAGTTCTTTCCGCAAAAGGCGCAGGATGGCGCAGGACAAATGCGTCCCTGGCGCAAAATGGCGCAAATGGCGCAGCCGTTCCACCCCT
>JABSTQ010004920.1:0-17082 GCA_013358835.2 Ixodes persulcatus | reverse complement strand
TCTTGTCATCGAGGGTAGAGTTTCCCGCAGATTGTTAAACGAGTGCCTCCTTTATAAGTTACGCTATGCCTGTCAGCTTCTCTTCAAGAGGTGTTCAGGCCCGATGCTTCACCCCACAACAAGCACGTACGGGTAGGTAGCGCTGCCTGGCGGACGTTCGTTTTTTTTTTTTTCTATTTTTCAAGCATGTTGTATTTAAATTATTATTGAAGATATATTATATATATGTTTTTTTTAACAACATGTGGAACACTGTTCTGGATGTGACCGCCCTGATTCAAACGAGTTTCGCTGAGACAAAATACGAAACTACGAAACAAGCACGGCCAGGCTTAGCTTTTGCAGCGCGAACGCGGAGAACGCTTGGCCGCTTGACCGTCTGCTTTGGCGGCAGTTTGGGGCTTTGGCGGTCACCTTGAATCGCGCGCATAGAAATAGTTGGCGCCGGGTCGTGTGTGGATGAAAAGGTAGGAAAATAAGTAATATTCCGTTGAAAACGACGAGCTGGTCCCGAGCTGTCAGTCAAAAACATTTAGATTTCTTGATGTCGGTGCTGCTGGGGCGATATCATTGAACCTCCTACGGAAGGGATGGTTGGCTTCACTACACGGCAGGTTTGTACGCTTAGGTGGCTCCACCGCACGGCAACCACACTTACTATTTGCCCTCTCCCTTCCCCTTGCCAGTGCTCGGAGCTGACAGGCATAGCGTAACTTATATAGGAGGCACTGGTCAAACTTGAGCCCGACTTGGTCTTCGGAATGACGCTGGCACTTCCGGAAAGAACCGATGCGGCCGTGGTGTGTAGGATAGTGGGAGCTGCGTCGCCAATACAAGGTTTCTGGCGCGAGGCCCTACAAATTAAAAACAAAATGAGGCGATGTCATGGCAGAAATGTTTGACCGCGCCCATGGGAGAACGCCTGCCCAACTGCAATGCGGGAGGGCAATTAATTTCTCTCCCCCCCCCCAAAAAAAAAGAAAGTAAAACGACCGAATAGTGCATGACAGTAGAGAGTTTTAGT
This sequence comes from Ixodes persulcatus, assembly GCA_013358835.2. Lineage (NCBI taxonomy): Eukaryota > Metazoa > Arthropoda > Arachnida > Ixodida > Ixodidae > Ixodes > Ixodes persulcatus. The sequence continues at coordinate 16,058 of JABSTQ010004920.1, read as the reverse complement.
AGATCGTTCCGATGCCTCTGATACTACCGATAACGATACCCGATAACTATACGATGCGTGAGCAAAGGCTGCGGCGTAGTATCGCGTGTCGTTATCGGAGTCATCGGAACGATCTACTAAAACTCTCTAATAATGAACCTAGGGCTCGTGCTCCTTCTTTCGCCGTCTTCACATCCGTCGTAGGCAGTGTCCTGTTTGGTACGATGTGAAATTTTTCGAGACATGGTATCATTGCCATATAGAAGCTCCACATATCTTCCTCTTCCGGCTCTTATAAAGTATGTAGGTCGTAGATATGAATGACTCCTCAATTTTCACCAGATTAGTGATACACCAGATTGTAAGACAAATTGGAAAGCTTCTTGCTAACGCGGTAGGGCTCTCCCATCTCTTTGCTAAAGACGCCGTGAAGCCTCTGGCACAAGTGTCGGCAACCTGCGGCCCGCGTGGCAGTTTTATGCGGCCCCCCACGCGACACCAGAAAAGCATCGCCCCTGCCGCTTCTCACACAGACTCACGAACCACACGGCAGTTTCGACCTCAAATGAGGTTAGACAGGAACGAGGAGCACTTTCAGTGAAAATTGTCCGGAATCCCCAACTTGGGCAGAGAACGCCTTCACTACCTTCTTGCCTTTTCTTCGCCTGCGCCGCTCCCTCCCGCCTTCGCAACTTGGCATCTAGCCCTAACCGAGTCGGCGTTGTGACGATTCGGCCCGCCGCTGTAAAAGGTTGCCGACCAATGCTCTAGCAGCATCACTCAGCGAATGAGTTCGCCTCAGCTCTAGATCTCAGATTTTAACTTTAGATTTCGCCTCCACTTGTACTTGTAGGCCGACTGCAGTCTCGAGACGTCGAGGCTCACCCGAGCTTCTTCCAATTTCTTCGTGAAACGCTTCCGGAGATTTTATGCGAACTGCGTAGTGGTGCGCTAGATACTCGTATGGTCTGTGCAAAGAAGGCCGTTTCCCAGGAGCAACGCGAGCTCTTTCCCAAAGATGAGACGAAGTAATACCCGTGGACCGGAAGCGAATGCCATTTCTGCAAATTTCGCGTTCCGGTCTTCGTGTCGCTCGGTATATGTTACCAGCATCATCGTCAGATTACGGTTGACTCTTTCCAAGATATTAGCCTGTTGAAGGTACGACGACATCCGTTTGTGCCGTATTCGTTGTGCCTTTCGCGCATCTACGAACACCTTGCGTGCAGAATAAGAAGCGTTGTCCGTAATGAGCATTGCGGCAAAGCCAAAGCGCGCGTACGACTCAAGAAGTCTCTCCCAGATTTTGCTAGAGTCAAGCTTGCACAAAAAAAAAAAACATTTCGACCCAATTTGTGAAGTGGTCGGTCACTGCTAGCAAATATATATATTGCCGCGTGGATTATATGCAAAAGAACGGGCAACGACACAGGCAACACACTCACAGGGGTACTTGCTTTCGACTGAAAGCATGAAACAGGGTGGTTGGCCACATTGTGGTTTTGCCTTCTGACATACCGTACAGCTAAGTGAGCACCTAATTACATCCTACCTCATGTCAGGCCGTGTTGCATTTTGAGAAACCTTTTTGCAAATGTTTCTCCCATGGCTGTGGCGCGCTACGGCAGAGACCTGCGTATATATTATGAAGAACTTACGCAGTGTGCAAAGTATTAGAGTCCGGAATGGCAAGCCGGTGACCTTGTCGCCCGCCTGGCAGATGTACCGTAGCAGGATGCTGTTGATTCTCAACAAGTACAAGTACACAAGTCTCCGAGACTCCCGGTGCCGGCTGTGCTTTGCCCCCTCAGTTGTTGTGACACCTGACAAATTCCATCCGACCGCTGGCCCGCCCGGTGTTCCTCAATGCTCACCAGGGTTCCCTACCGTGAATCCGGTATGATAGGCATCGCATTGACCAGTGCCGCTAAGTCGGGATTCACCTGCATTGTCTACCCGAGAAGTAGAGCACGGGACAACGCACCTGTCACGGAATTAGTCACGCCAGGCTTGTACTCAATATTAGGCATGTAACTCTGCTGCGTAAGAGCTCATCGGCCGAAACAACCCGCAGGGTTTTAAAAAAAACGTTGAGCCACGAGAGGGGCATGTCATCAGTTGAAAGGTAAACGAAGCTCCGTAAAGATATATGTAAAAATGTTTAAATCTAGAAATATTCGCCAGACATATTTTTTTCGGGCGTTCAGTATTTCTGCTTTGCTCCGGTGAGCGCGTGACTAGGGAAGGCCACCGGACGAAGAACGCTGTCATGTTCTTGCAAAAGAACCACCCCCAGTCTGCAGTCGCTTTCATCGGCCTTCAACTTGAACGAACGATTCAAGTTGGGTGCAATAGACACGCGCTTTCTGTAACGGCCTCACACAGACAAGCAAATGCGGCTTGTTTATGTTGTCCCCAACACCAACTAGACATTTTGCGAAACAATTTGTCCAGAGCTTCCGTTTTCTGGGCACATTGCGGAATAAAATCTCGGTAGAATGTAATCATCCCGATATATTTCTTTAGGTTCTTAACGTTTTGCGGAGTGGGTACTCTTATATTTATGGGCAACCTACCCTCGTTCGGGCGCAGGCTGCCGCTATCGACAACAAAGCCAATAGAGTGGATTGCAGGCAAGGCCAATTGGACTTTACCTCTGTTAATTGTAATGCCGGAATAACACATTTGTTCGTGAGTGATGCGAAGGTGCACGAGATGTTCCTGGAGTGTTCAGGAAAACACAAGTACGTCATCCATGTACGCGTTTCGTAAACTCATACATCGCGTAGCCAAGGACAGCGTCCATTAAGCGATGAACGCTGACGGGAGAGTTGGACACACAAATCGACGCCCACATTTCTGCTGTCTTTACGCTCATTCTTTATGTTGTTTTCCACAAGTTTTCGGAGTAAACCTTTATTTTTAAGTTCGCTGCTCATCCACTCATCGTCATAATTTATGACAATATTACGAAATAAGCTATCTGGTCTTATATATTTAACTACCGCGTACCCGGAAGAAATGTTCGTTATAATCTCACATTTCATGTCAATAATACTGATTTCACGTCAGCCTCAGGCCGACTGCTAAACTATTTCAATCATCTGGATTCAGATGACATTGACATTTCCAACCCTAACTTACCTCAACTAAGGAAGTGCTTGCTTCGTGCACTGAAGTAATGTTTATGCTTTGCAAGTATCCAATAATTTTTGTGTGTGTTTAAGAAGTATGTGAAATTATGAAACTTTTCTTGTTTGCATTTATAACTAATCTGCGTTGATACTAACAAATTGATTAATGTGTAAGCTTCGGCCGTTAGTGTACACTTGAGATAAACAAATACAAATGCAAATAAGTAGAATAGCCGTTGAAAAATCTCCCTGGTAAACCGCTTGAAGCACTTCATTAGGCAAGACCGAATTTTCTGGGACGTCATCGTTAGGAACGCAAATAGCACCACCAACTTGCTAATGTGAACCGTGACAGTCAACAAGTATACATTGACATGCACGCTGCATGGGAAACGACCCACGACGTCAACAGTAACGCATCCCCCTTGGGATCCTCTCACAACTGGCTGCATGAGACCTGGGCTTGCTTGCTAGAACAGCATCTCAGCTGAGACTGGGTAAAAGAAAGCAGTGCAAAAGGTGGGGCGCGCGAGCTTCTTGGGACGCGAACTGAGTCCCGCCCAGCTCGTGCGCTGGCTTTGGTATAGCTTACTTTGCCACAGTCTCAGCTGAGACGCTGTTTCTAGCAAGCCGTCCCAGGAGTTTGACCTCCACGGCGTTTGGGTTTCTGGCAAAATGGGTATCAGCAAGAGAACCTCAGCACGTCTTGGTGAATTGCTGGCGAAGTAGCGGTGAGGCTTCATTTTCCAGAAGTCTTACTGCCACTACTGTGACCAGCCAGGGCAGATTCATGATAGTACCCAATGAAACACGTGCGCGGCCAGCGAGGTATCAAGGCACGAAAGGTATATCCTTGAAGCCACTCTCCCCGTCGTCAGCAGCAGGCCGTCTTCGGCCAGCAAGCACGAGTCGAAACCCCTGGCAGCGTCTCTGTTGTCACGTGGGTCACGTGCAGATAACCACTCAGAGACTCTGCGACAAACTCCATCGTTTTGCTGCGGTGCACAAAGGACGTCTCGGCAGATCAAAGTCCCCCGGCGCGAGCCAACATCTATCACAGCAAGGACCATAACTTCCTCTATACTGGCAAAGCCTGGCAGATGGTCACGTGACACGGCCACCGAAAGTGAAAAGGTCGAGCGGCAAGCAACGGATAAGGGGACAGTCATGTAACGGGCGCCCGCTGCGACGAGACGCCGAAACACACTATACTTTGTTTTTCTCCTGTTGGAAAGGGTACATGGAACGCCACCACTTCACCGCTTCTTCGTTTCGGTTTCGTCTATTTCGTTTGCACTCAAAATTATACGGCAAACTGCCGGGGCCGATTAATTACTGAATACAGATATCGATACACGGGAACAGCGTCGGAAGGTCAGTATCACCTGCTTGGAGTTTTCAGCGGTTCAGTCGCCATAGGGCACACAACTTCCCAGACAACGCAGATGGTCCTATGGTCGTCCTCAACTGGTCGAGACGTCTTCGTCCCGACGAAGACGCTGTCGGGACGTCCGGAGCTTGTCGGGACATTTGGGTCCTATCAAAGACATCTTGAGGACGTTTTCAGGTTCCCTTATTTAGGACGACCACAAAAGTTGTCGTCCTAAACATGCTAGACATTATTAGAGGCGTTACTAGTGCTCTTTAATCTATGTACAGGTATTAACACGAGATGTGTTCTTGGCACAGACCGGGCATCGGCAGCTAGTTGGGGTAGGCCATCAGTTCCATGATTGCTCGCGCGTTGTTCTCGAGACTGTCTGTTTGTTGTCGTCGTTGTTAGCGCGACACCAGACGTACACGCGGGAACAAGCTGATGTCTGAGATGCAGCATTCCTCCCTCCTTAAAGGAGCTGTGCAACGATATTCAATTGGAATGTTTTTCACTTTACACGAGCTTACTGGCACTAGTGGGACTCAAGGATACTCGTATGCAATGCCACTGGCCAAGAAACTCCTTTGTTGCGGTGTAATTTCAAGGACAAAAGCGATCATTTTCATTCAATCTCTCCCTTGCAAAATTCGATGACGTAACGCGGGGATCGCAGTACACCCGTATGACGATATTTGAATGCGGTTCATAGATTGGACCCAAGCATTGCGTGGGCACTCGATTTAGGCTCGTGATAATTGATAGCTCGAGAAGCATTCGAGTAGTGGCCCGTGTCCAATCGCTGCAACGACGACAATAGCCGAGCCATAACAATGTCTGGAACTCAGCGCGTGTCCTGTGCTTTGCCAACCCCAGCGCGTGGCTATAATCAACATTGGCGGCATATAATCGGCTCCAGATCACGTGGCCGCTTGTTCTGGCTGCGAGTTGAGGGCGTGAACGCTGCTCGTTGTTTTTTAATTTTTTTTCTGGGACTTCTAATGCGTCGGGTGAAAAACGAAGGCGTGTTTCATAGGTCATTAACGTCAGGGATCCGTTCTAAGCGGTATTTGCGCAAAGTAAAAAAATTGTTGCATAGCCCCTTTAAGGTGAATATCGGTCAACAGGTTTCTTGGGTCTTGTCGACCGCCGAAAAGCTGGGACGGCCTCGTCTTCCGCTGCGTCAGACTGCGCTGGTGGGGCTGCATCTTGATCGGGTGGTTCAGGTGTCTTGCTCGGCGGTGGCGCAGGTGCCGTACTCTCTCTTGGACGAATTTGGTCCATGTGCCGTTTCAGCTCTCCTGCTGACGTCTTGACCGTGATCATGCGGGAACCCGTTGTTTCTTTAACTGTCCCCGGAAGCCACTTTTCCCCTTCACCAAAGTTACGTGCCCAGACGGAGTCGCCAGGGCAAAGCTTACTCGCAGTATCTTCCTCTGAACAGAGAGGAAAAGAGACAGGAGGCGGAAGGCAGGGGTGCTATGTTGCGCTTTTTGGACTCCCAGGAGACTTGGAAGAGGGAAGTGACGTCAACGACTAGAGAAACGCAGATTGGATGTTGACAGAAGAAAACAAAATCAACATCCAATCTGCATTTGCTGCTTTGTTGACGTCACTTCCCTCTCCCTTGTCTCCTGGGAGTCCAAAAAGCGCAACATAGCCCCCCAGGTATCCAAGCGGGAGCGGATTTGGTATCCTAAAAGCCGCTGGGACGGAGATCTTGCATCCTCCAATGGCGTCCTACGGTAGTTGAATAGCACCTTTGCGAGGCGCATAGACAAACTACCGGTCTGAAGTTTTTTGAGGCCCTCCTTGATGGTGCGTACGGCTCTCTCCGCGAGGCCGTTCGATTGTGGGTGGTACGGAGCTGTGCGCAAGTGCTTCACGTTGTTGTCACGTTGTTGTTCACTCTTAAAAAAAAGCTAGTAAAAAGCTAGTAACTGCAGCAGTTACTACCCCTTTCTGAACGTTACTACCTTTGACTAACTATTTACTAGCTCAAACGCACGATAGGTAGTAAAAAGTTAGCAAATGCAGCCATTACTACCCTTTTCTGACCGTTACTAGCTTTTTACTAGCTATTTACTACCGCAAAGGCGCGGAGAAGATGGCGGCGTATTCTTCATACCCGATTGCCAGCGTTAGCGACGTACTTGCTGTTTCGGATCGCAGGGGGAGGTATCCACACGCAATCGTAGCGTCAAATATTGTATGAGGCGGCATGTTTAAGGGTTGGAGCTGACTTTATAACGTTCGCAGCCTCCGTACCAGCCCGACGTGCCAGCGCTGCAGCGAGCGCAGCAGCCATTGTTGATGCAATGGCCATGCGGCTCACTTACCTTCCTTCTCGTTTGCATTTGTTTGTGAGGGTCTATATTTTCATTTTGGTTTTAACTGGGATGAAAACAGCCACGTAGCACACACTAAAAGCGTTTCCGAAAACAAATAAAAAAGTTCATTCTGTTTTTATATTTTTTTTTTATTTTTGAATTTTTTTTAAACTAATGTTTTTCTTTCACTAGAGACGCTTGGCAACATTGTACGACAAGCGAGTTGGGGCCAGTCGGAATTCGCAAGACGCTAATTTCTCCGATGTGAACCTGCCGTTTTTGCCTTCTGTCGTGTGCAGTTCTCGTGTTCCCGTGTTGGAGTGCATAGTTAACGTTCGTGCGCTCGACGGGGCGAGTGTGTGCGTAAACCTGGACTGCTCTGAGGATAGTTCTAACGAGCCGGTGCCGCTGTCACTGGATTGGGTTTCGTCATCCAAGAAGCTTTTCTCTGCCTCCTCCTACTTGACACTGAGAACTTCTTCACGGTTCGTGTGTGCTCGGTGGTTGAATGATTCTGATTGAGCTGTCTTCGGTCGTGACAGTGCACTGTCACAACCGTTGATGTGCGTCTTAAATTGTATATGTAGCTTTAGGACTAATGGAAAAAAAAACTGTTTTGGCATTCTACGAGTCTTTCTGAATTCGCTTATATCTTCCCCAAAAACGCGAGCATTCGTCAGTGTACTACAAAAATTAAGATGCGAGCTGCATGCGGTATTAATTTTGCATGCATTTTTGTAGCGCAGCACGCGAAAGGAGTGCAGCTGCCGTCGTACTCCCCGTCAATTACAGCCTTCGTTCGCCGCGAAGACGGCAAGAAAGCACTCTCTCGCCAACAGCGACCACATTCGTTTTGAAATCTGAACCGCATGCAATCGATTTAGCAAGCGACGAGACTATCGACGGAGACAGCGACGAGCGACGGCGATTTCTCACGGTCACCCGTCGCGTCGCTCGGTTTTTTAATTTCTAGGCAATGTTGCTGATCGCCTTGGCCGCTTGTTCCCGTCGCTTTCATGCGGTTTGTCTCGTCGCGCAACTGACCTCGCGACTGCGAAGAACTGACGACGACAAGTTTGCGCACTCAAATGGTCAGTATAAAAGACAGGACAGTCGAGGCAGTTAGCAGGGAGGAAGTGGCCGAGTGGGCTAACGCGTCTTAGCTCGTAAGCTTGCGGTGGGAACCTCCTGGGTTTGATTCCCCCTGCGGCCCCCGTCCGTAATCTAGCGATTAGAGTGATCGTGTGTTTGTGTTGAATGCATTGTGTCGACTGTGTGCTAAAAATGTGGGTGTGAATGTAAATATAAAATGTGAATGTACACTTGCGAATGTGGAAGAATTGAAATAAACTATAAATAATCGGCGTTTTTTTTTGTGTACAAAATTTGACGTTGACTAGCGCCACCTGGATTACTCATTTCCAGTTTCAATTTTTGTTGCGCCTGCCACCTGGTGGTAAGTGACATAACCCCACACCTTTTTTTTTCCACCGGAAATCACGTGACTAGTTGCGTTTTCGGTCTTCCGTCGGGAGGTTGCGCTAGTTACTAGCTAGAGGTAGTAAAATACATGGATTCTACTTTGAGGCTAGTAAAAGTTACTCTTCTTGACCTAGTAACCGTTACTAGCTTGACCGTTACTACCTAAAATTACTAGGTACCTAGTAACATATGTGACAAGCGGTTACTAGCTCTTACCTAGTAAATACTACTAGCTTTTTTTTAAGAGTGTTGGACAAAAACATGGCAAACGCTTCGGATGTAAACTGAGTGCCATTGTCACTCACGATGGTTCTCGGTATGCCAAACAGGCTGAAAATCTCGCGTAGTGCCGTGATTGTGGACTCGGTCGTGGCATGTTGCATAGCAATTGCCTCTATCCACTTCGAGTGCGAATCCACCGCAACCAAGATCATCGCACCGTTGACTGGACCAGCGAAATCCAGGTGAACACGCGACCAGTTTTCCTGAGTCAAAGGCCAATTAATAGGAGTCTTCGCCGGCGGCATCGACCTTGTTTGTACACAGGTGTGGCAATTGCTCGCCAGACGTTCGATCTCACCGTCAAGTCCAGGCCACCACACGATTGTACGTGCGACAGACTTCATTGCTGAGGCCCCCTGGTGCGTCTCGTGCAGAAGCTGCAGCATCTGGTCTCGTGCGGCCTCAGGAACAATGACTCGGTGGCCCCAGTAGATAAGACCTTGGACCACGGTCATTTCTAGCCTCCTAGTAAAATACGCTTGCATGCGTGGATCAGACGCTTTCCTCTCCCGAGGCCAGCCTTCGAGAATGTAGGACTTCACCGTACTGAGGACCTCATCCTTCAAAGTCAGTTGGCGTAGCAGTTGTGACGAAAGATGGGTATTGTCGAGCTGTTGAAGCGAATGGACATACTCAGGTAGCTCATCGGTCGCTTCCTCGGGAGTCTCTAGTGGAAGTCGGCTGAGTGCGTCGGCGTTTTGGTTGTCTGGTCCAGGCTTATACTCTATCCTGTAGTTGTAAGCTCCCAGCAGCAAAGACCAGCGCTGGATCCGAGCCGCGGCCATGACTGGTGTCGGGCGGTCCTCACGAAACAGTTTAACCAAAGGCTTGTGATCTGTTACTAAAATAAACGATCGACCAAGCAGATAGTCGCGGAACCTAGACACTCCGAACACCAACGCGAATGCTTCACGCTCGAGTTGAGATTAGTTTCTCTCGGCCTTTGACAGTCTTCGGGATCGGAACCCAATTGGCTTGTCTATGTTTCCAACGCGATGCGACGACACCGCTCCTATTCCGTACGGCGATGCGTCGCACTCCAGGCGCAATGGCGTCGCTTGGTCGAAGTGCGTGAGCATCTTTGCTTGTCGCAGCGCTTGTTTGGACTTCTCGAAAGATTCTTGCTGCTCCGGACCCCAGGTCTAGCGGCGATCCTTGGCTAGAAGGTCGTTGAGTGGAGCGAGCAAAGTAGCCATGTTCGGAAGAAACTTGCTGTAATATGTGAGAAGCCCGATGTAGGAACGTAATTCGCTTACGTTCTTAGGACTTGGAACCTTCATCACTGCATCCAGGTTCTTCTCCAGAGGCTGCAGTCCGTCGCTGCTGATCTTGTGTCCAAGGTAGAAGACTTCTGGCATCCGGAAGGTGCACTTGTCCTTCCTTAACTTGACGCCGTTTTCTCGGAAGCGCCTCAGAACCGCCTTGAGGCGCTTACCACCATCTTCTTTCTTTTCTGCCACCAGGACATCATCCAAATACGCCTGCACGCCTGGAATACCCTTCAGCATAGTCTCCATAGTACGCTGAAAAATAGCGGGCGCGGAAGACACCCCAAACGGCAGACGGTTGTAACAAAACAATTGTAAGCGTCGCGAAGATCCAGCGTGCTGTACACGTCTCCCTCGTTGAGAGCGGCGAAGAGGTCATCAATCACAGGTAGCGGATATTGCTCTGTAACGCATGCCGCGTTCACGGTTAGCTTGTAATCGCAGCAAATTCTCACTGATCCGTCCTTCTTCGTAACCGGCACGATCGGGGTTGCCCACTCTGAGTGTGCCACCGGAGACAGAACGCCGTTCTTCACTAGCCTGTCGAGCTCGTCAGAAACCTTGTCCCTCATAGCATACGAAAGAGGTCTAGCCCTGAAGAACTTTGGAACCGACCCCTCCTTGACATACAGGTGTGCGGGTGGAATCTCGAACAGTCCTAGCGTTGGCTCAAATACCTCTTCGTACTCGGTCAAGATTTTATCCAGATCCTCCCCTTTACATTGGCTTTTCGAGTTGGACACACTGAGAACAGGAGTCCCCAAGCTGTGTAGTGCTTGGATCAGGTCTCGGCCACACAAACATGGTCCTGGCCGGCGAAGTACAGTCATCGACGCTGTGACAGTCTTGTCGGCATAAGAAACAGGAAGCGTGAGCTTACCGGCGATTGGCAGTGGCCCCAAGTAGCAAGACAACTTCAGGGTTGACTTCTCCAGTCTTGGCCAACTCTCCCTGTGCTGGTTGTAAACCTCCCAGGATATCACGCACACAGGTGATCCCGTGTCGATCTCCATGATAATGTCGACTCCGCCACAACAGAACTTGCGCCGAACTGGACCGACAATCTTGTTCTCCCCGATCGGATTTTGTTTCCGGGAACACAGGTGCGAGGAGAATGCTGTGTCGCCGTCCTCAGCGGAGCTTTCGGTTAGTGCGAACGTCCTCTGTTGTCGCTTGCCCTTAAAGCGACACATTATTGCGATGTGTCCCTTCTTTCTACACTGGAAACACTTCGCATTCTTGAACGTGCATTCCATCTCGAAGTGTTCCTTGCTGCCGCACCGTTCGCACGCTAGCGATGGTCCACGTTCTTTCTTGCTGTACTGGCGTGACGGTCCTGGTCGTTCCTTACCCGCCAGTTTGTGCAGTTCTTCCGGCTCTGACTTCACGTCTGAAGGCTTCATGAGCCTGACACCTTGTCTCGCCGCCTCCGCCGCCAGCACAATGTTCTCAGTTTCCTGCAATGAAATCTTGGGTCTGGAAAGTAGTGCCTTCTGAACGTCGATATTTCGAATTCCACACACTATCTTGTCTCGTAGCATGCGGTCTAACATGTCGCCAAAGTTGCATTTATCAGCCAGCTGCCGAAGTTCCACGATGAATTGCTGAGCCGACTCTTCCTCTTTCTGAACCCTCGTGAAAAATTTGAAGCTTTCAGCTATCTCGTTCGGTCTCGGCGCGTAAAATTCTTCGAGAATTTCAATCGCTTGAGAGTAGGTTAATTCTTTAACCTTCCTTGGCGCGCAACGCCCACTCAAGACGTCGATTGCTCTTGAGCCCAGTGCCGAAACGAGTAGCGCTCTCTTCTTTACATCGTTCACGCTGCCGTTTCCCTCGAAGTAGGACTCAATGCGGATAATATACGAAGTCCACTTATCTTTCGTCTCGTCGAACTGTGGTACTTGGTACGTCATCACCGCAGACTCGGAGTGGCGTCCGTTGACTTCAGGGGCTGGTTCGGTACTCGTCGCCATTGCTAGCCATTATTAGAGGCGTTACTAGTGCTCTTTAATCTATGTACAGGTATTTACACGAGATGTGTTCTTGGCACAGACCGGGCAACGGCAGCTAGTTGGGGTAGGCCATCAGTTCCATGATTGCTCGCGCGTTGTTCTCGAGACTGCCTGTCTGTTGTCGTCGGCGTTAGCGCGACACCAGACGCACACGCGGGAACAAGCTGATGTCTGAGATGCAGCACTTACCTTTCCAGAAGTCTTACTGCCACTACTGTGACCAGCCAGGGCAGATTCATGATAGTACCCAATGAAACACGTGCGCGGCCAGCGAGGTATCAAGGCACGAAAGGTATATCCTTGAAGCCACTCTCCCCGTCGTCAGAAGCAGGCCGTCTTCGGCCAGCAAGCACGAGTCGAAACCCTGGCAGCGTCTCTGTTGTCACGTGGGTCACGTGCAGATAACCACTCAGAGACCGTGCGACAAACTCCATCGTTTTGCTGCGGTGCACAAAGGACGTCTCGGCAGATCAAAGTCCCCCGGCGCGAGCCAACATCTATCGCAGCAAGGACCATAACTTCCTCTATACTGGCAAAGCCTGGCAGACGGTCACGTGACGCGGCCACCGAAAGTGAAAAGGTCGAGCGGCAAGCAACGGATACGGGGACAGTCATGTAACGGGCGCCCGCTGCGACGAGACGCCGAAACACACTATACTTTGTTTTTCTCCTGTTGGAAAGGGTACATGGAACGCTACCACTTCACCGCTTCTTCGTTTCGGTTTCGTCTATTTCGTTTGCACTGAAAATTATACGGCAAACTGCCGGGGCCGATTAATTACAGAATACAGATATCGATACACGGGAACAGCGTCGGAAGGTCAGTATCACCTGCTTGGAGTTTTCAGCGGTTCAGTCGCCATAGGGCACACAACTTCCCAGACAACGCAGATGGTCCTATGGTCGTCCTCAACTGGTCGAGACGTCTTCGTCCCGACGAAGACGCTGTCGGGACGTCCGGAGCTTGTCGGGACATTTGGGTCCTATCAAAGACGTCTTGAGGACGTTTTCAGGTTCCCTTATTTAGGACGACCACAAAAGTCTTATCTCGAATGACTTCAAATAGTACTATGTGTTTCCATGCCGGGAAATGAAAACGAAACAAGAATGAGTACGAAAATAAGAATTCTTTAAAGGATGTTTTTACTGAACATCTTAATTATAAAAAAAGATAAACTTCGCTGCAAACAGTCATCTTTGAAAAATATTTTATGGCATAAATATATGCATTGTGTTAGCGTTTAATACACACTATACCTCGACCTTGTAAAAGCGGATGAATCAGTGTCCAGCGACGGCGCCCGCTGCCTTCGTTTCCTCTCGCAGTTGGCCGAAAATTCACCCTGCAGAGCTGTCGTTCATCACGTTGGCACATAGGACAGATGCCTTTGAAGCAACGCCGTAAATAGACGTCGAAACAAAACAGTCGGTTCTTCCCGTTGGGTTTTTCCACTGCGCAGATGCACAACGCGACGACGAGGCTGAGCACACTGACGGCGTAGCCTCTCTAGACACAGGCATCGGCGTCGGAGGCCGCAATCGAAGTAGCCTCGACATCAGCAGCCAGTCGCATCGGTTTCTTCCGAGCGAACAGTGTGTTTCGAGTCATCGCCGCACAAATGATGTGCGCTCACTACCGGACTTCCCGAGAAATGTTCTGTGCTACAAGATCCTCGCGCTCTAAACCTCTGGCCGGTCACTCTATGGATCCGAGGACGAACTGCCAGGTTTCGTAAGTATAGAGGAGGCTATGCAAGGACATTGGAATCCTCGTACACGTAATCTTAGCCAAGCGGAGCGCCTGACAAAGCGTCTGCCACTTTGTTTTGTAAGCCTGGCTTGTGCACAATGTTGCAGTCATATTTTTGGAGCGTAAGTGCCTACTCTGCAAGTTCCAGTCGCTGAAGCCAAGACAAGGCGGCATTATCCGACTTGGTCACCAAGCGCGCGCCATCAAGATACACAATTAATTTCTGCAGGGCGAATATAATGTATAGGCACACAGGGTCGCAAACGTTGTAATGCTGTTGAGCTGTTGTCAACAAATGGCTAGCAAACGCTACGGGTCGCAAGACACCATAAATGTCTTGCAGCAACACGACACCTAAAGCCTAGCTTCTCGCGTCGGTCTGCAGCACAAACGGACGGCTGAGGTATGAGAGAATGAAATATGTTGTTTCGGCAATAGCTCTGGACACTTGGGAGAAGGTATTTTGCTTTGCCTCGGTCCAACGCCTCTTGAGGCCTTTCCGCAGCGGTTCATTTATAGGACACATTATTTCTGCACATTGGCCAATGAAATTTCGGTAAAGTCCAACCATGCTCAAAAATTGCTGCAAGCTCTTTGCATCATGTGGGATAGAAACTTCACTTAGGGCCTTCGCCTTATCACCGTTAGGATGAAGCGCTTCATTCTCGATTACAAATCCGAGCAGGTCAATCATAGATATTGACTGCTGCCTTTTTTCTTAATGAATTGTCGTAGTTGGCGAAGGGTCCATCTGATAAACTGTCGTAGTCATGCAGCAGGCGCATAGCTAGCAGTGTCAAAACGCTAATGATTTGTTTGTCCTCGCGTTCCGCCACTGCTAGATTAAAGCCTGCAGAATGAGTGGTAACTTTGGTGCGCCCCCGAGATTCCCGCGACCTTCAAGTCGTTCTAAAATTGACTGGTATAGTGGTTTTTGACTAAGCTCAGCATGTTTCTGCTTCAAACCATATGATTACTTTGCCAATTAAAAGTTTAATTAAGGAAGTTTATTTAATTATCCGACTTATCGCGAAGATTAGCCACCCACATAATCTGCTCCTGGTCATATAAATAACTCGCACAAACAGCATAAAAGTATCTCTCATGGCTTTTTTTAAACAATTCTCTTAATAATAAGAGCATATCCTATGTATTTATGTATTTATATATATTTATTTATATATAACGGGCGTAGTGGAGGGGGGCCGAACACGTGGGTAGAACTGAAAAGAAAAGATAACCCTTGGTGAAAACAGCAACAACGGACGGCCGGATTCCGGCCTTCGTCAGGAAGAACTTTTACAGATGAACGCGGCTGGTATTTATACAATAGCAACAGTGCAAAACAAAACAAGATAATTTATCCGACATCTTCACCTAAGACGGGTCTTCGCCATAGTGGTCTCTTTCTCCCAAAGGATCAAAATTAAGTATATTTTATTATGTCATCTCTCAAAAATAGCAACCCGTCACCATCGGCATCATTATCCCCGCACCCTCGCCCACGAGCTCCATCTAAATATTGTCAGCACCTCTCTCTTTTACCTCGGCACTATCTCATAACCTCAACATTAGATACGGCCCCATAGACATTTATGTTAGGAAGTACCTACCTTTCCGGATTGCCACGAAACTCCCAACCGGATAATAACCTTCCGATTATTACTATCACTAAAAGTAAAATAGGTCTGCTAGAACCGATAAGTTGGCGTGAAAACTATATTTATCTATTTAAAAATGCTTGCATTATATAAGCGTTCATAGTCTCTAAAAGGGTTGAAGTTTCTGTACTGTAGCAATTGTTGAGTACTTGCCGGCGGTGGCTACTCTCTGTTGGTGCCTGCGGGTGTGCCTACGTGATACCACATTGAAGACAATGAACAACCCTCCCCCCCCCCCCTCCCTCCAAAACTCATCGCCTGTTGCTCCAAGTAGCGCGGCCTAGCCGGCATCAGTGTCACTGCCGGCGTGTCCGTGCAGCAACAGGCAACGAGTACGACGACAGCGCGCCTCTACCCCAAGATGGATATGTCTACCGCTATGCGGCGTCATTCGTCATACCTCATCTTTTTCGCTGCTTTGGAATTGTCAGAAATTCACTAAGAGTGAAATCATGCGCAGTCTGTGTCTTCTATACTTAGGGGCAACTTTCTGTGACAATTCAGTCAAGTGCACGGACACGCGAGCTCTCTCCCGATCTGATTGCTGATTAAAGCTCTGCGCGTGCTCTCCTCCACGCCTATCCTAGTAAATGACACGTAGATACGCTTTATAAACGCGGCAGACTAGTGCCACCACGGGTGACCTTGTCTTACCGATATACCGAGGCACCATAACGGGCATTCGCGAGTATCCAGAAAAGACCAGTGATGGGGAAGGGCACAGCAAAATCTCTAATAATAATGCAATAACCTGACCTGCTATAGTATTAATTAAGTGAAGGAAATGC